>OX352216.1:50000-52500 GCA_947086425.1 Xanthorhoe spadicearia | reverse complement strand
GTTAGGTTAGGTTAGGTTAGGTTAGGTTAGGTTAGGTTAGGTTAGGTTAGGTTAGGTTAGGTTAGGTTAGGTTAGGTTAGGTTAGGTTAGGTTAGGTTAGGTTAGGTTAGGTTAGGTTAGGTTTTTTTTTTTTTTTTTTTTTTTTTTTTTTTTTCCTACCTACTTTTTCCTTTGACTAAACTAGTTTGTCAAAGCCTAATTTTTTAACCTCTTATTCCTCCTTCTCTTGCATGCCGTTCCTCTAGTACCATTCTGGGTTGTTGTTTCATCCGTCCTCGTTTATACTATTTATTCTATCTATTTGGGGTTACAGTGTGTTTCTTTATTTATTTTTATCTTGAGAATTATGTTTACATTGTTGCTCTTACTTATAACTATCCATTTTCTTTATTTCTAATACTAAGTTTTCTAATTTTATGACAGTTTTCTTACAGGCTAATACACAGTTTTAATTTGGCAAATGTGGGAAGTTATCTTTATGTTTATACATAGTTTAAATGCTTCTTAATGTCTACTACATTTCTTATTATTACTTATATTACTTTATATACTATTGTACTGCTTATCTATATTATTGTCTACTTTTATTTTATATGCTGAATAAATATATTCTTACATATATTTTCACCATACATTAATACCTATTTGTTTCTTATTATTACTTTACTTACAACTTCTGTACAATATTTTATAAACTTATTTCTAACATGTTTATTTATCATCAATATATTTGCATTGCTTGTACAAAGCTTAAGTTCAAGGGCTTGCTCGGTTTCAAATCTCCGTAAGGCATATATCGGGCATTCAAACAAGACATGGGCTACCGTCTCGTCAACGTCTGGGTCGCAGATGCACGATGGACTCTCCTTACACCTGAACCGGTTCAGATATTCGGAGAATCCACCGTGTCCTGTCAGTACTTGAGTCATGAGTCCCGTCAATTCAAACGTACGTACGTACGTACGGTTAGGTTAGGTTAGGTTAGGTTAGGTTAGGTTAGGTTAGGTTAGGTTAGGTTAGGTTAGGTTAGGTTAGGTTAGGTTAGGTTAGGTTAGGTTAGGTTAGGTTAGGTTAGGTTAGGTTAGGTTAGGTTAGGTTAGGTTAGGTTAGGTTAGGTTAGGTTAGGTTAGGTTAGGTTAGGTTAGGTTAGGTTAGGTTAGGTTAGGTTAGGTTAGGTTAGGTTAGGTTAGGTTAGGTTAGGTTAGGTTAGGTTAGGTTAGGTTAGGTTAGGTTAGGTTAGGTTAGGTTAGGTTAGGTTAGGTTAGGTTAGGTTAGGTTAGGTTAGGTTAGGTTAGGTTAGGTTAGGTTAGGTTAGGTTAGGTTAGGTTAGGTTAGGTTAGGTTAGGTTAGGTTAGGTTAGGTTAGGTTAGGTTAGGTTAGGTTAGGTTAGGTTAGGTTAGGTTAGGTTAGGTTAGGTTAGGTTAGGTTAGGTTAGGTTAGGTTTTTTTTTTTTTTTTTTTTTTTTTTTTTTAAAAGACTAAGAATCTCAAGTCAAAAGGGAGTTTGATGCTATCGGTATACTTCGCACTACCCTTAGACTGAGTTGGTTGGGGTTGTGACGCTATTGAGTGACATAAGATTATGTTGACGAAGCTTTAAAAGGGGAGAATGAGTTTACTGAGTTAGAAATATCATTAGATGGAAGTTTACAAAGTTGTTTACAGTAAGATTTTGAAATAAGTTTTGACAATAATTGGTTGCGGTTTGTGACGCCATTGAGTGGCATAAGATTATGTTGAAGAAGATTTTGACAAGGGAGAATAAGTTTACTGAGTGAGAAAATATCATTAGATATAAGTTTACAAGGTTGTTTACAATAAGTTTTTGAAATAAGTTTTGACAAAAATTGGTTGCAGTTTGTGACGCCATTGAGTGGCATAAGATTATGTTGAAGAAGATTTTGACAAGGGAGAATAAGTTTACTGAGTGAGAAAATATCATTGGATATAAGTTTACAAGGTTGTTTACAATAAGTTTTTGAAATAAGTTTTGACAAAGATTGGTTGCAGTTTGTGACGCCATTGAGTGGCATAAGATTATGTTGAAGAAGATTTTAACAAGGGAGAATGAGTTTACTGAGCAGATAATATCATTAGATATTAGTTTACAGAGTAGTTTACAATGAGTTTTGAGATAAGTTTTGACAATAAAATTTACAGAAGTTGTTTACAATTTATAGCAAGTTGATTGCAGAGTTCGGCAAGGTCTGCAAGACAGGCAAGGCAAGAGGTTTGCAGAAGTTTAGTTTTGAGTTTATGTTGAGTTGCCTCTCTTGCCAACCTTGCTTTGAAATAAGTTTTGACAATAATTTTTTACATTAAGTTGTTTAGAATTATAATAAGCAGATTGCAGAGTTCGGCAAGGTCTGCAAGATAAGCAAGGCAAGCAAGTTTGCAAGGGGTTTAGTTTTTGAGTTTGTGTTAAGTTGCCACTCTTGCCGACCTTGCCGGTAGCATTTACTAGAATATTTTTACATTAAGTTGTTTACAATTTATAGCAA
>OX352216.1:35000-45000 GCA_947086425.1 Xanthorhoe spadicearia | reverse complement strand
ACACCATATGTTTTCTCGGATCGCTTCATGATCTCACGCGTAGCTCTACAGAGCGCCAGGAGTTCCGCCTGGTATACGGTAGAGTAGGACGGCAGCTTAAGCTTGATGGTCTTTATTTCGGGTTCCCCTTTCCACACCGATAACGCTGCTCCAACTTCTCCCCCAATTTTGCTGCCGTCTGTGTATATTCGGATCTCCTGGTTGCTGTAAGCGTCTACTTGTTCCTGGTCCGCCAATTCCTTGAAAACTAGGGTGCTCCATTCTGCTGGGTGCCCGGTCTCTGCAAACGGGATTAATCTCTCCACCTCCCTGTCTCGCAGCACTGGCAGAGGAACCCCCCTCTTGGCCTCATACAGGAGGGCTGCCTCCTGTATCCTGAGGTCGAGAGGGAGTATCCCGGCCAACACTAGACCCGAGTTCAGGGAGACTGTTCGATATGATCTCGTGATTTTCTGGACGAACCCTCGTTGGACTGCGTTAAGCTGTTTTTGGACGCATATCTTCTCGGTTGCCGGCGCCCAGACACTGGCCGCGTATAAGATTATCGGCTCCACTGTCGCCGTGTAGATGGTCCGTATGATCTCAGGGTGTAGGCCCCAGCTTATTTTAGCGGCTCTTGACAGTAACTTGTAGACGCCCAATGCCTTTCTGCACACGTTTGCAGCATGGGCATTAAACGTCAACTTGTCGTCAATAGTGAGCCCTAAAATCTTTATGTCGTGCGACATGCCAATGTCGACCCCGCCCATGCTCAGGATTGGGGTATCAAACCTAAGCTTCCGCGTGATGATCATTGCTTTTGTTTTTGCTGGTGCAAACTTGAGCTTGTTTTTGATACCCCACTCCCTCACATAGGCGAGGGCAGCATTTGCCTGTCGCTGGACCTCTTGCGCAGTGTCCCCATTGAAGGCGAGGACGACGTCATCAGCGAATGCTTGACAGTAGTCCCCGCGCTGCTCCAAACCTTTTAAAAGCGGATCCAGTAAAAGGTTCCACAGTAACGGCCCGCCAATCGATCCCTGAACGCATCCTTTGCTTGTGTTCTTTGAGTACTCCTGTCCTGCATACCTGACTCGGACTTTCCGGTCGAGCAGGTAGCTGTCCATTATTCTCCTCAAGTTTACCGGGCACCTTTCCTCTGCCAGTCTGACTCTAATAGCGGGCCACCAAGCGGCATCGAAGGCTCCCTCTATGTCTAGTGAGACGACTGTAATAAGTTTTTTCCTGTTTAGTTTGTCTTTAATGTAGCTCATGAGGTCATAGAGGGAGTCCTCGGTGCTTCTTTTAGGCATAAAGCCGTACTGGCGAGTACTCATCCTCGGTATCAGATGCCATTTTAATCGATTGACGACCATCTTCTCTAGGATTTTCCCAAAGACTGGCAGCAATCCTATTGGCCGGTAGGACTTGGGCTGTGTGTAGTTGTCTTTGCCTGGTTTCCTCAGGATCACTACTGTCGCTTCTTTCCATATGATCGGGAAGTGTGAGAAAACCAGGCACTTATTTGCCAGTGCCAAGAAGATTGAGGGATCTTCCTGTATCACTTTCTTGCAGATATCAGCCGTAAATCCGTCCGAGCCAGGGGCTTTCTTTGGGTTGAAATTGTCCACTGCGGTACTCAACTCTTGCAATGTAAGTGGCGGGTCATGCTGTTCATCATGACCCAATTCATTTACCATTTTTGCTGTTTTCCTCGTCTGTTGGTGGACAACTTCATCCTCAGACTCGGTATCCTCTGGGTAGAAAGTTTCGGCCAAGATTCTCGCCGATTCCATTGGGTCCAGTTGTTTGCCGTCTTTCTCTAGTGGAATGTCTTCATGTCTTTTTGTAGATCTCCCTATCACCCTGTAGATCCCTTCCCACATCCCTTCCCTGTCTTGCTTACTACAGTACTCCTTCCAACTATTGATCTGTGCGTTCTTGATCCCGTTCTGATATTCTTCTTTTGCTTGCAGGTACTCATTGATGACTTTCTTCTTCCGGACCGGCGCTGCATTTCGGATGCGGCGCTTCAGGGTGATGGATTTCCTCTTCAGCTTCTCCAGTGTCTCGGACCACCACGGCAGGGTGAGTTTTTCTGTGTTTTTCTTTTTAGGGATTGAGTGTGTGCATGCTTGGGTTATTGTTTCTGTGTATTTTACTATTGCTTCTTCTAATTGTGTTTTGTCTGCTATTTTGTCTATTTCGGTGATGGTGATTTTGTTTTCTATGTTTAATTGGGCCAGTTTCTCATGAAACTGGTCCCAATTTGCCTTCCTTGTATTGTATATCCTAGTTGTTCTGCTCACATTCAATCCTTTAGCTCTTTTTACTGCCATGTTAAAGCTTATCCCGTTGTGATCCGAGCACGTGAGGTCATCCACCACCCTCCAGTCATCTATAAGGCTGAGCATGTCGGTTGAGCAGGCCGTTACGTCCAGATGGCTAGTTAGGTGCATTGCGCCTCTGAAGGTGTCAAAAGTGGGTTTGTCACCTTGGTTAAGTACCTGCAAGTTCAGCTGCTCAAGTGTACCCGACATGTCCTCACCTCTGCTGTCTACGATGGTGCTTCCCCACCAAGTACTTTTGGCGTTGGCATCTCCTCCGACTATTAGCATGTTTGGGCCGGTGTCCTCTACTACTCTTCTCAGCTCTTCCAAGTAGGGTTCGATAGGTTTAGGATCTGGCTCGAAGTAGAACGAGACTACTGTCGCCTTCCAGGCACTGGTTCGGATTTTCACCACTGCGATGTTGTTGGTGGTGAGTTTCGGGCACAGTATTGCGTCGAGGTCAGGGTCGAAGACGACTATCGCTGCTTTTACTGTCCCTTCTCCTTGGTCAGTGCACTGGAAGACTCTTGTTCCTTTATAGTTCTTCATCCTATTTATACCTCCTACATAGGGCTCTTGGAGCATTGCAAAGGCCACCTTTCTTTTTTCCGCTTCTATCAGGAGCTCGTTTGTAGCCGCTTCCATTTTCTGGAGATTTGCCTGAAGTACTCGGTAGGGCTTCGTTCTATTTTGATGGTGTACTGTAGTGTTTCTCATTGTGGTGCCCTCAGCAATACGCTACAGAGGCTCGGGCCAATGCGTCCCATCTTCGCCTTATGGCGCACTCGAGGCTAAATGCGTTGTGTTCTGAGGCGTCGATATTTGCGTGTCTGCAGTTGCAGCATGAGGGCGATGTCCCGGCGAGCCAGTCTGCACATTCCATCCTCATGTGCGGGCCTCCGCAGTGGCTGCATTTCTCGACAGTCTCCTTGCAGTGCCGTCTACCGTGCCCGTAGCCCAGGCATAGGGAGCATTGTACCAAGGGCGATTGATCTGCCAGCTTTATTCTCTGGAGGTCGATGTGAACCTCCCCCATGTCTATCATCGCATTCCATAGTCGTGGAGACACTCTTATCACTATGTGGCAGCTGTGGGGGTTCCTGGCTCTCCTTCTGTAGCGTATCTCAATCCTGTCGTCTTGTTTCGGGAGGTGCTGGAAGATGTTTTTGTTCTGATTTCTCAAGGCGCTCAGGACGTCTTCGTCACTGTTTATGCTTAGAACGTCCTTGAGGATCAGAAGAGGGTCCTTATTTTTAATTTCTTCCACGTTGAGGTGTGTCTCCGCTGTCCTGAGTCTTTCTTTGACCTTGTCTCTCTCCTCTTCAGTCCGACATCCCACTATGATCCTTCTATCTTTCGCCTTTCTTATCCTGTCTACCTGTATCCCCCCTTCCTTAGCGTTCACTGCTTCCCTTATTCTTGTTAGGACCTCCTCTCCCGTCTCAGCTTCATCTTTGGAGGAAACCATTACGGAGTGCAGCGCGGCTTGTTCGAGATGTTTTTGCCTAGGTGGGCCCGACACCACGCTCGCGTATGTGGTTTTCTCCAAGATCTCCTTCTGCCTTTCCATTGCCTCTTTGAGGCTTTCCATCATCTCATTGTTTTCCTTCAGTCGCTTCGTGTGTTCCTCCAGTGTCTTCTTCATGTCGCTATGTTCAATTTCCCTTGCTTTCTCTCCAGCTTCTACCTCCTTTTCTGTTCTTACTGGCCCTGTCAGTTTTGTTTCTGCCAGAGGTTTGTCACTTGTCTTCATTGTCTCTAGCTCTTTGACCAATTGATAGAGTCTTTCAACCGCTTGTATGACATTCTGCTTGATGTCAGTCCTCAGATTTCTCGAGTTTTCGAGGTTGATCTTGGCTTTCGTAAGACAAGCTTTAGCCTCTGCTCCCTTGCTTTTGTAGGTTTCGGGCTTTGGTGGGCTCGCGGCTGACTCTATCAGCGGTCTGCGTGCGGCCAACTTACCTTCCTGTGAGGGTAAGGTAGTGGCTTTTGGCCTTGTCGGGGCTGTCGGGGCCACCCTCCTCGGTGGACTTGGAGTTTTCGGCTGTTGTGAAGTTGACCTTCTAGCCTTGGCCTTGTTATCCCCCACGGATTCCAACGCAGTTATGCTCCGCCTCACATTTGTTGGTCGCGTCGCTTCATCCTCTTGCCTTGAGGGTCCTGCTTGGTCGAGCCTAGGTGGTGACTTTCGGGGCTCCTGTTCCTCGAACAGGTTCTTGACTGGAGTTCGCAGTGAGGCAAACATTTTGTCAAAGGTAAGGTAGGAACGTCACTTGTATAATTGTATATATATTTAAAGGTTTGTATAAGTTGTATAAATAAATGCTAATGTCTTAAACTAATGTTGACTCTTTGTTTCAGATGTCGTCGTTTACCTTGCTGCAGCAAGGAGTCCGAAGATGGTAAGTAAGGTATCCAATCCTTGTGTCTAGTCTCAAAACTCAGTTCTAACCTCGTGTTTTTTGTTTCAGATGGTGTTCCCAGTGCGGAGTCTGCGGGCGCAAGGCACAGGACACAGGGCGCAGGGCGCAGGGTGGTCAGAAATGGTAAGTCACGACTTTTGGTTTTGTAGAGTAAAACTCTACCTAACCAAGTAAAGTCTCTAAACGCTTGTGGAAGCTCTGAGTTTGTTACCAGTCAAAGGGTTGGTCCTTGTCATCAGTTCAGTCGAAGAAGTCAATAAATTGTTTTGACTCTATATATAGAGTCAGTCTGTGTTGACGAGGCTGTAGTCCTCGTCTGTCCCAATACTATACAGAAAACCCCGTCGAAATCGGTCAATAAGTTTCGGAGATACGGAGCTTTGAACTTGTGACTCTACGTAGAGTCAGTCTCTGTCCACGATTTTGTAGCCCTTGGTCCAGCTAATGCAACAGAAAAAGTCCCGTTCAAATCTGGCAAGTACTTTGGAAGATACGGAACTTTGAAATTTTTAAAGATGGCCGCCAATTTAACTGTCAAAATTTTAAAAGCCCGCTGCGGGCTCAGTTTTAACTTAAAATACTAAGTGTTTGGGGTTTCTGAGCTGGTCTCGTCGAGCTCTATCCCTTTATGTGGTCAAAGTGAGTATCTAGAGTCGGACTCTAGCAAGAGTCCGTAGTCAGCTAGAGGGATAGCCTTTACTCAGGCAAGTCCAACACAGAAAACCTTGTACAATTTTAATAAAAAACAAAGAAGTTATAGGCTTCCAAAGTTTTCCAAGATGGCGGCCAATAAGGCCAACCTATGTCCAACTTTGGCAAAACTTTACCGAAATGGTCTGTGTTTGGGGTCGTTGAATAGGTATTTTGAATACCGATTCAATGAGCTAGGTTTCAGAACAAAACTTTGCCCCCCCGATTTTTAAATTACAAAAAACACTAAAAATTTTACAAAAATTCCAATTAAAAATCCAAAAATAGAGCTACGATTATGGGACAAAGACTAATATGCTAGGAGTAATAGTATCTAAATATTCTAATTTAAACTTATTTGCTAATACAATTATTTCAGGCACCACGTGTTAACCTCAAAATTTTGAAAATTAATTACTCGAAAACTAGTTGATCAATGTAGGTTGAAATTTTTTATGTTGGCAGAAGGCCTTAAGAGGTATACAAAATGAATTTAAAAAATATAGGTCAAGGATCTTTTCACTGAATTAAATAATTTTGAAAATTGAAAAATTTTGAAAAAGCTATAACTATGCGAAAACTTAGCTTTAAAAAGTTCTGGAGGTGCCTCCGTGTCCTCTGCAACGGCGCCCGGCTGCTCCAATGGTCAGATTTGTTCCAGGTGTTCTGGAAGTATGGCCTCGTGGCCACGTGGTTTTTGTTTTTTTGGACTTTTCTCAGCCGTGGGTGGCGAGAAAAATCCAAAGGTGGTCTCGTTCAAAAGGGCCCCTGAAGGCCTTCCCCGGGGTATAATAAAAACACTAGGTCGTCGCTGCAGAAGCCGAGATATTTCGACTTGAAGTTTTAAAATTTTGAAAAAATCACTTTTCACGTTAGGTTAGGTTAGGTTAGGTTAGGTTAGGTTAGGTTAGGTTAGGTTAGGTTAGGTTAGGTTAGGTTAGGTTAGGTTAGGTTAGGTTAGGTTAGGTTAGGTTAGGTTAGGTTAGGTTAGGTTAGGTTAGGTTAGGTTAGGTTAGGTTAGGTTAGGTTAGGTTAGGTTAGGTTAGGTTAGGTTAGGTTAGGTTAGGTTAGGTTAGGTTAGGTTAGGTTAGGTTAGGTTAGGTTAGGTTAGGTTAGGTTAGGTTAGGTTAGGTTAGGTTAGGTTAGGTTAGGTTAGGTTAGGTTAGGTTAGGTTAGGTTAGGTTAGGTTAGGTTAGGTTAGGTTAGGTTAGGTTAGGTTAGGTTAGGTTAGGTTAGGTTAGGTTAGGTTAGGTTAGGTTAGGTTAGGTTAGGTTAGGTTAGGTTAGGTTAGGTTAGGTTAGGTTAGGTTAGGTTAGGTTAGGTTAGGTTAGGTTAGGTTAGGTTAGGTTAGGTTAGGTTAGGTTAGGTTAGGTTAGGTTAGGTTAGGTTAGGTTAGGTTAGGTTAGGTTAGGTTAGGTTAGGTTAGGTTAGGTTAGGTTAGGTTAGGTTAGGTTAGGTTAGGTTAGGTTAGGTTAGGTTAGGTTAGGTTAGGTTAGGTTAGGTTAGGTTAGGTTAGGTTAGGTTAGGTTAGGTTAGGTTAGGTTAGGTTAGGTTAGGTTAGGTTAGGTTAGCCACTTGCTACACACGCCCGCCCATTTTTTTGCCGTTGATTCACATCGCCTTTTTATGACCTGCGCGCGTTGCACATGCACATGCACACATGTTGCACTTGAGAGTTTTTATGATGGAATTCATTGGAATTGGACCCTACTTGAGTTAATGTTTTTTGTCGAGGTTGAATAGGCGCTTTGAATGACACCACTTTTTGTATGAGTATGAAGGGTATGAAAGCAATAAAAAAAGGTCAGCACAAAAAACTTCGAAAAAAAATAGACCTTTAGTTAGACAATGACTTTTTATTTAAAAATAAAGGGATGTACTATATTTTGGGCGATTTATTTGTGTTGGTAGATTAAATATGAAGCAAGAAAAAACAAAACAAAGCCTTCCATAGTTCAAAAATAATAATTAGCAGGTCTGCAAAACCCATACAAAAATTTGTTAGCATATACCGCGACGCATTATAGTTATTTTATAAACAAATACAGTTTAATTTGTTAAAATAATAGTATTTTCTGAAACCTTATTTTAAGCCTGATAATAAGTTATGATTGTAATGATCTTAAAATAAACGAATACATCAAAATATGAAAAAGTAAATACCAAGGTACCTTATTCCTAACAAATTATTACTTACCAAATTTCTGATAATTAAATCACTGTCAACACAAAACTATAACTTAAACAGGTACTTATTGAACTTATGAAAGGATATTAATCACAATAAACACAGAATAGCACAAAATTAAACGTTTTCAATCACTAAAACACTCCGACACTTCAACGTAAACAAACAAAATGGCCGCACCCGTGTGGGTCGGATTTCACAATTGTTTACCATAGAGTTTGAAAACATTTCAATTGAATGACAGACATGCCAATCTGGTTCATATTAGTGGGAAAGGGATGGCATTCGTTCCTTACGGCTATTTGTATTAGAAAAAGCAGGACAGAACGATTTCTGCCAAGTGGACAGGATGTTTACTTTAGTAAACATGGTGCATCGAGCGACCTTCAAAAATGTTTACTATAGTAAACATTGTGCTTTTAGCGGTTAGGTTAGGTTAGGTTAGGTTAGGTTAGGTTAGGTTAGGTTAGGTTAGGTTAGGTTAGGTTAGGTTAGGTTAGGTTAGGTTAGGTTAGGTTAGGTTAGGTTAGGTTAGGTTAGGTTAGGTTAGGTTAGGTTAGGTTAGGTTAGGTTAGGTTAGGTTAGGTTAGGTTAGGTTAGGTTAGGTTAGGTTAGGTTAGGTTAGGTTAGGTTAGGTTAGGTTAGGTTAGGTTAGGTTAGGTTAGGTTAGGTTAGGTTAGGTTAGGTTAGGTTAGGTTAGGTTAGGTTAGGTTAGGTTAGGTTAGGTTAGGTTAGGTTAGGTTAGGTTAGGTTAGGTTAGGTTAGGTTAGGTTAGGTTAGGTTAGGTTAGGTTAGGTTAGGTTAGGTTAGGTTAGGTTAGGTTAGGTTAGGTTAGGTTAGGTTAGGTTAGGTTAGGTTAGGTTAGGTTAGGTTAGGTTAGGTTAGGTTAGGTTAGGTTAGGTTAGGTTAGGTTAGGTTAGGTTAGGTTAGGTTAGGTTAGGTTAGGTTAGGTTAGGTTAGGTTAGGTTAGGTTAGGTTAGGTTAGGTTAGGTTAGGTTAGGTTAGGTTAGGTTAGGTTAGGTTAGGTTAGGTTAGGTTAGGTTAGGTTAGGTTAGGTTAGGTTAGGTTAGGTTAGGTTAGGTTAGGTTAGGTTAGGTTAGGTTAGGTTAGGTTAGGTTAGGTTAGGTTAGGTTAGGTTAGGTTAGGTTAGGTTAGGTTAGGTTAGGTTAGGTTAGGTTAGGTTAGGTTAGGTTAGGTTAGGTTAGGTTAGGTTAGGTTAGGTTAGGTTAGGTTAGGTTAGGTTAGGTTAGGTTAGGTTAGGTTAGGTTAGGTTAGGTTAGGTTAGGTTAGGTTAGGTTAGGTTAGGTTAGGTTAGGTTAGGTTAGGTTAGGTTAGGTTAGGTTAGGTTAGGTTAGGTTAGGTTAGGTTAGGTTAGGTTAGGTTAGGTTAGGTTAGGTTAGGTTAGGTTAGGTTAGGTTAGGTTAGGTTAGGTTAGGTTAGGTTAGGTTAGGTTAGGTTAGGTTAGGTTAGGTTAGGTTAGGTTAGGTTAGGTTAGGTTAGGTTAGGTTAGGTTAGGTTAGGTTAGGTTAGGTTAGGTTAGGTTAGGTTAGGTTAGGTTAGGTTAGGTTAGGTTAGGTTAGGTTAGGTTAGGTTAGGTTAGGTTAGGTTAGGTTAGGTTAGGTTAGGTTAGGTTAGGTTAGGTTAGGTTAGGTTAGGTTAGGTTAGGTTAGGTTAGGTTAGGTTAGGTTAGGTTAGGTTAGGTTAGGTTAGGTTAGGTTAGGTTAGGTTAGGTTAGGTTAGGTTAGGTTAGGTTAGGTTAGGTTAGGTTAGGTTAGGTTAGGTTAGGTTAGGTTAGGTTAGGTTAGGTTAGGTTAGGTTAGGTTAGGTTAGGTTAGGTTAGGTTAGGTTAGGTTAGGTTAGGTTAGGTTAGGTTAGGTTAGGTTAGGTTAGGTTAGGTTAGGTTAGGTTAGGTTAGGTTAGGTTAGGTTAGGTTAGGTTAGGTTAGGTTAGGTTAGGTTAGGTTAGGTTAGGTTAGGTTAGGTTAGGTTAGGTTAGGTTAGGTTAGGTTAGGTTAGGTTAGGTTAGGTTAGGTTAGGTTAGGTTAGGTTAGGTTAGGTTAGGTTAGGTTAGGTTAGGTTAGGTTAGGTTAGGTTAGGTTAGGTTAGGTTAGGTTAGGTTAGGTTAGGTTAGGTTAGGTTAGGTTAGGTTAGGTTAGGTTAGGTTAGGTTAGGTTAGGTTAGGTTAGGTTAGGTTAGGTTAGGTTAGGTTAGGTTAGGTTAGGTTAGGTTAGGTTAGGTTAGGTTAGGTTAGGTTAGGTTAGGTTAGGTTAGGTTAGGTTAGGTTAGGTTAGGTTAGGTTAGGTTAGGTTAGGTTAGGTTAGGTTAGGTTAGGTTAGGTTAGGTTAGGTTAGGTTAGGTTAGGTTAGGTTAGGTTAGGTTAGGTTAGGTTAG
>OX352216.1:25000-32500 GCA_947086425.1 Xanthorhoe spadicearia | reverse complement strand
ATATTATTCAAAATATATATTAAACATAATTTATCTATCTGTTTTTATTTTTTACTATGGTTTTTTCGGCGATATTTATGCAATATTCTAGGAATTTATTTCTTTTACGTTTGTCTAATATTATGTATTGTATGCTTTCTACGTCTATTTTGTTTTCTAGTGTATGCTCTATTTCAAACCTTTCTCTTGCATAGATGGGACACTCGCAGATCAGGTGTGTTATGGTTTCTTCCTGGCCTGGTTCACAGGTGCAGGATGGGTCCTCCTTGCACTTAAAACGGTGAAGATACTCGGAGAAGCCACCATGCCCTGTCATAACTTGTGTTAAGACTCCAGCTGGCTGCAATCGCTTAACGATTTTGTGGGCTGCGATCGCGTTGGGCAGGAAGATTTTTGTGATCGATGCAGTCTCCCATGTATCGCCGGTTCCATTCGTGAAGCGTATCCGTACGGATTTGTCGCTTGGCGAATGAAACCGGACATTGGTCGTAGGCTGGTTTGGTCTTGAGCTTCAGGGCAGCATCCTTTGCCAACTGGTCTGCTCGTTCATTCCCTTGCAGTCCGGCATGTGCTTTAATCCAGAACAAGGATATATCCTTGTTTTGGAGTTTGCTTTCCCTGATATTTCTTCTTATTTCGACTGCAAGGGGATGAGTTGAGCTCTGATTGGCAATGGTTTCTAGTGATGCCCTGGAGTCACTGTAAACGCCGAAGCTGGTCTTTGAGCTTTTACAGATGATGCGGGTAGCTCTCTGGATGGCCAGTAGTTCTGCCTGGTAGACAGTGCAGTGCGCAGACAGTTTTAGTTTGAGGGTACTGGTTTCGGCTTCGCTGTCCCATACGGACAGCGCTGCTCCAACCTTACCCTCAATCTTACTTCCGTCTGTGAAGATACGCACTTCTTTGTTACTGTGTCTGTCTACGAGCTCCTGGTTCTCAAGGCAGATGAATCCTAGCTCATCTTTCTGGGCTGGGTGTGATGTTTCTGCGTACCGAGTCATTCTCTCCATCTCCAATTTATCTAGCGTTGGCTGGTACACCCCTTTCTTGGCCTTGTACAATGCTGCTGCTTCATGTAATCTTAAGTCTAGGGGTAAAAGCCCCGCCAACACTAGTGCCGAATTCAGAGAGACGGTTCGGTACGCCTTGCACAGTTTTTGTGCGAAACCCCTCTGCACTGCATTAAGTTGCTTCTGGATGCACAATTTTTCAGCTTCAGGTGCCCATACGCTAGCCGCATACATCACTATGGGTTCGACGACTGCAGTGTAGATGACACGTATGACTTCGGGGTGGAGGCCCCAGTTGATGTTGGCACATTTTGCAAGCTGCTTGTACACATTCAACGCCTTCCTGCACACATTTGCTGCATGGCTGTTGAATGTGAGCTTGTGGTCGATCGTAAGTCCCAAGATTTTGACTTCTGTGGACATGCAAATGTCGATCCCACCCATGCTCAGGTGCGGGGTGTCGTACTTCAGTTTACGCGTGATGATCATCGCATTTGTTTTATGCGGCGCGAATTTGAGTTTGTTTCGGACCCCCCACTCCTGGACATAGGTGAGAGCGGCATTTGCACGTCGTTGTACCTCCATCGCCGTGTCCCCGTCAAAGACCAGTACCACATCGTCCGCGAACGCCTGACAATAGTCACCTCGGTTTTCCAGTCCTTTAAGCAAAGGGTCCAGGAGGAGGTTCCATAGAATAGGGCCTCCTATGGAGCCTTGAACGCATCCTTTGGTTGTCCTCCTGGTTACCACTTCTCCCGCGTATCGGACACTGACTGCCCTATCCTCAAGGTAACTGTCTATTAGCCTCCTGATGTTGATGGGGCATTCTTCCTCCGCCAGTCTGTTTCTAATTGCGGGCCACCATGCGCTGTCGAAGGCTCCCTCTATGTCCAGTGAGATCATTGTTACTAGCTTCTTCTGATTCAGCTTTTCGCGTATATATTCTATAAGGACATAGAGGGCGTCCTCGGTGCTGCGCTGGGGCGTGAAACCGTACTGGCGGGTACTCAGCTTCGGGAGGATGTGCCATTTCAGTCTGCCTACGACCATTTTCTCCACGATCTTCCCCATCACTGGCAACAATCCGATCGGTCGGTAAGATTTCGGATTTGTGTACGACTCTTTCCCTGGCTTCCTTAATACTAACACAGTGGCTTCCTTCCAGATCTTCGGGAAATGGCCAAGTTCGAGGCATTTGTTGGCCAGCGACAGGAAGAGCTCTGGATCGTTGAAGACTGCTCGACTGCAGATGTCGGCTGTTAGACCATCTGCCCCGGGTGCTTTCTTGGGATTAAAACTCAACACTGCGGCTTTCAGCTCTTCGGGAGTAAATGGTGGGTCATGGTTCTCATCATCACTTTTACCATTTACTTGTTCAGCTGATTTTCGGGCACGTCGGTGTTCCTCGTTGTCCTCCTCCTTTCTGTCTTCCGGGTAGAAGGTTTCGGCCATCAGGTTTGCGGACTCCTTGGGGTCTAGAACAACTCCGGCCTTTATAAGGGGTAGATCCTCCGGTGTTTTGGATGTACCTCTTATGACCCTGTAGATTCCTTCCCACATTCCCTCCTTGTCCTGCTTCTCACAAAATCCCTTCCAGCTTTCTATTTGTGCCTTTTTTGCAAGTGTCTCATATTCTTCCTTTTTTTGCAGGTATTCTTCGACGACCTTCGACCTTCGGATCGGCGCTGCGCATCGGATCCTACGCTTCCTGGTGGCGACCTCCCTCTTCAGCCTGGCCAGTTCCTCGGACCACCACGGTAAGGTAAGTTTGTTTTTACTATTGATATTAGGTATACTACTATTGCATGATTTTATTACTGTATCTGTGTATGTTTTTATTTTTTCCTCTAGTTGTGTTTTATCTGTTATTTGGGCTATTTCTATTTTGTTTTCCTGTAGCAATTGGGTCAGTTTTCCATGAAACTGATCCCAATCTGCTTTTTTACTATTATAAATTCTGGTAGATCTATTGATTATTTGGCCCTTTGCCCTATTGAGCTTAATCTTTAATGTGATGGCGTTGTGGTCCGAGCTGATCCATCCTTCGTTCACAGTCCAGTCTTCCACCAAGCCCAGCATCTCCGTTGTGCAGGCGGTGACGTCCACGAAGCTGGTGTAGCGCTTATTGCCCCTTATATAGTCGAAGGTCGGAGTGTTTCCTGCGTTAAGTAAGTGCAGACCCATGTCCTCCAGAGTCCCTGCTAGTTCATCTCCCTTCTGATCTATTTTGGGGCTTCCCCACCACGTGCTTTTTGCATTGGCGTCGCCGCCGATGATCATTAGCCTTGGTTTTAGCTTCTCTTGTATCTCCCTCAGTTGCTCCAGGTAGGGTAATATGCTATCGTGTTCAGGTTCAAAGTAAATAGAGATGACCAGGATCTCCCAGGCGCTTGTTTTGATTTTCACCACTGCGATGTTGTTTGTGGTGAAGTTAGGGAATTGAATCACTTCCATATCATTGTCAAAGACAACTATAGCTGCCTTGACAAAGTCAGTCCCTTGGTTAGCGCTTTGGAAGACTCTGGCCCCTCGGTAGTCCTTCATTTTATTTATGGCGCCTACATACGGTTCCTGGAGTAGAGCAAAGGCCATCCTCTTTTCGGTAGCTAGGAGCATAATTTCTTGAGTAGCCAGTTGGTTTCTTTGCAAGTTTGCTTGCGCTATGAGGAAGGCCCTTGCATTACCTGAGGGAGATGGTGCGCCCGGGACCACTTTAGCAGTGGTACGCTACTGTGGCCCGCGCTAAGCTTTCCCATTTCTTGCGGACCACACACTCGCTGCTGAATGCGTTGTGGTCGACTCTATCCAGTTTAGCGTGAGTGCAGTTGCAGCAAGTTGGATCTGTTCCAGCAATCCAGTCGGGGCATTCCGTTTTAACGTGGGGTCCTCCACAGTGGCTGCATTTTTCCGTGGTTTCCGTGCAGAATCGCCTGCCATGTCCATACCCCAAGCAAAGGGAGCATTGGACTAGCGGCGACTGGTCTTCCGCTCTTACTCGCTGCAGGTCAATATGCACGGATCCTTGGTGGGTGATGCGTTGCCACAGTTTGGGGGAGACTCTCAGCACGATGTGGCTGGCGTGGGGATTCCGGGTCCTCTTCTTGAAGGCTATTTCGGTTTTGATGTCCTTTTCGCTGAGGTCCTTGAATAGGTCCTTGTTTTGGTTTTTCAAGGCTCTCAAGATGTCTTCGTCGCTGTTGTAGTTGAGGACATCCCTGAAGATAACCATCGGGTCTTTATTCTTCACCTCCTCCACGTTAAGGTGTTCAGCCGCCGTGCTAAGTCGTTCCTGGACCTTCTTCCTTTCCGCTTCCGTTCTACACCCCAGTATAACCTTTCTGTCCTTAGCCTTTCGTATCTTTTCTACCACTACCCATCCTTCTTTCGCATCTACTGCTTGTCGTATCCTCTCCAGTACTTCCTCTCCTGTCTCTTTCTCATCCTTGGAGGTGACGACTACCGAGTGCAGCGCTGTCTGTTGCTGAGGCTGTCCCATGTTACTGGCCGCTGCTACACTCGCGTAAGTTTTCCTCTCTAGTACTTCTTGATGTTGTTCCAGTGTTTCCTTGAGCTTCTCCATCTTTTCGTTGTTTCTTTCTATCAGCTTTGTATGCTCCTCTAGCTTCCTCATGAGCTCGCCTGGAAGCGCGTACGTGAGGGAGACAGAAGGGTCTGTTTCTTTACTCTTCGGTGGTTGTTCCTGTTTTTCCAGTTCCTTTGCTTGTTCGCTTGTCTTCTTTTTCACTACTCCCTTGACATTTTCGGCTTCCTTGACGAGCTGGTACAGCCTCTCTATTGCCTGCGTTACCTCGTTTTTGATTTCAGTTTTGATATTTCTCG
This sequence comes from Xanthorhoe spadicearia, assembly GCA_947086425.1. Classification (NCBI taxonomy): domain Eukaryota; kingdom Metazoa; phylum Arthropoda; class Insecta; order Lepidoptera; family Geometridae; genus Xanthorhoe; species Xanthorhoe spadicearia. Next base: position 27,650 of record OX352216.1, on the reverse strand, counting down.
AGTTGCCCAGATGTAGTTTGGCTTTTGTAACGCAGGCTCTAGCCTCCGTTAGCCGGTCTGCATACTTAGCAGTTTGCTGAGGGGAGCATCCTGCAGTCACTGTTGATGTTTTACAGGTAGGTGCTTTGCTCTCTTGCGTAACCGTCTTTTTTGGCTTAGGTTTTTCAGCTGCCGTCGATGTTGCTGCCTTCGGGGAGTTTTGGGTCGTAGTCTTGTCCGATTTTCCTGATTCCCATTCCCCTATGCTCCTTCTTACGTTCGCTGTCTGTTTGGGGCCCAAAGAGGCGTCCTGCGTCATTTTTGGGCTGGGGGTGGTCTCTTTTGTACTTCTCGCCTCTTTTGCGGGGGTGCGGAAACCAAACATTTCTGGTTTGTCGGTGGAACACGTCCGATTCTTTCTAAGTATGTATAAGTTTCTATAAGTTGTAAAAAGTTTAGTCAAACCTTAATATCTATTTTTGTATATGTCTTATATTTATTAATATGTTTTTTATGTTTCAGATGCTGTAAGAGGCCGTCCGGCGGCTTTGTCCTGGAAGGTAAGTACCCAAAAGGTAAGTTTAAGTCAAAACGATTTTTTAAGATTTTTGAGAAGGTGTGCTGGTTACTACCAGTAACTAATATTCAATTTTACGCTCTATTTTTGTCAGATAACTATTGTTTATACTACAAAAAGTCAAATTACCCTAATTTAATCTAATATTGTACAAGTTTTCCCTTCCGGAACCGTTAAACATAAAAATACTGCGAATTTCGCGTTATTTGTCCTTATAACTACTTAACCTTTAAGTACCGACGTGTGGTCTGACAGACACTTTGAGAGTTCAAAATGTCTAGTAACACATGTTAGCTAAGTCCTAACCCCTCTCGCTTCTCTCTACCCCTCGGGCAGACGCCTGGGAGCTTTCGTGGTGAGTGGCTGTGTCGGCGCGTGCGATTACGGTGAGTTATGATTTTTTTTAAATCGCGAGTGGTCTGTCAGACCACTTGTCTGTACTTATGTAACTTTTTTTGGATAGGACTTTTTCTAGATTATATCGTTTTTCTCTTTTATTTTCAGTCAATTATAAAATTGGATGCACCAGGTACTTCGGGCATAAAACGGGCAGCCAGAGATGCAAAAAAAGTGTTTCTGCTAGTAAGAAAAATATCAAACAAGGCTCCAAAACAAAGACCATGAAGAAATTTTATCGGAATGGCTCAATGAGAGTTCAGAGTCCGACTGTGAGGATTTCGATCCGAATTTTGTTACGTTGGAGACTAACCCTGGTTCGGCAACTGAACAGGAAGGATATGAAGGCGAAAAAACTATATCTGAGCAGCAAGAAATTGAATGCAATGAGGTAAAACCTATATGCAAAGAGTGTTTGTAAACTATGACAGTTCCAACAACTTGTTGCCTTGTGATTTTGAAAAATAAGATTGATTATTTGTTAAACTTTTATTTTTATTGTTACTTAATTATTAATCTTTAAAAAAAGTATAGTTTTGAAGAGTTTCTATTGTTTAGTTAACATATAATAATTAATTAGATAAAAGTTAGTTTTTTCTCCCAAACAATTTTAGACTGCTATGTAAAAGTTTATAACTAGTAATAAATGTAAAAAAATCTATATTTTGTTTTACTTATGCAATAAATAGTTAAATAAGCAATAAATAGTAACGTTTTTTTAGAAGAATATAAAGAAACAAAAAAGTTTTCGTAATTAAAACGATGGTGGTCTGCCAGACCTCACGTCGGTACTTATGTAACTATAATAGGACGTCGGTACTTAAAGGTTAACTAAACGTCTTATATTATGTTTAATGATGTATTTGAACTAGCGGGCTACGCCTTTACCCCAATAAAGCCTTAAACACCAAGTTTCTAAGCTTTAAAAATTTTCCATACAAAATATGGAGCTCGTTTTAACCTTGTTAAACACAAAAGGGTGGGTGGGCGTTCCCGTTTTCGATTTTTTGGTTGTTTAATCTTTCTGATTTTTTGCAGGTACGTGCGGGGGAGTTCAACAATGATGTTCCCGAAGGATTTGAGAGGAGCACCCACAAAAATTTCAGAAATATCGACCGAAATGCACCGAAATGACTGAAAAACACGTATTTTTAACCAAACAAAGTCAATAAACTTGCGGTTTTCGGTCCAAAATACGTGCTTTTGGTACGGATGCACGCGGAATACACAGAGCTATATAATTAGATGAAATAAAAAATTACTTCACCAGTAAAAACTTTTTCAAAAATTTTTTAAAGTCAAAATATTGTAAAATTTCACAATAATTCAAGTAAATAGGTCAAAATTTAGGATTTTACAGGTAAAAAGGGGTTCGGGATTACAGGAATAATTAAGAGGGATTTAAATTAAGGTTCTCAAAAAATTTGGATGCGAAAATCGAAAGTTCAAAAACACTTGTAAAATTTTTAAGACACAAATGTATGGGCCAGTAGTCGGGGGTATGAAGACTTTTCTAAGTGTTTTGAAAGGCGAGCGGGCTCGTTTTCGATTTTTTGGTTGTTTAATCTTTCTGATTTTTTGCAGGTACGTGCGGGGGAGTTCAACAATGATGTTCCCGAAGGATTTGAGAGGAGCACCCACAAAAATTTCAGAAATATCGACCGAAATGCACCGAAATGACTGAAAAACACGTATTTT
>OX352216.1:20000-22500 GCA_947086425.1 Xanthorhoe spadicearia | reverse complement strand
GGGTTGTGACGCTATTGAGTGACATAAGATTATGTTGACGAAGCTTTAGAGGGGGAGAATGAGTTTACTGAGTTAGAAATAACATTAGATAGAAGTTTTACAAAGTTGTTTACAGTGAGATTTTGAAATAAGTTTTGACAATAATTGGTTGCGGTTTGTGACGCCATTGAGTGGCATAAGATTATGTTGAAGAAGATTTTGACAAGGGAGAATAAGTTTACTGAGTGAGAAAATATCATTAGATATAAGTTTACAAGGTTGTTTACAATAAGTTTTTGAAATAAGTTTTGACAAAAATTGGTTGCAGTTTGTGACGCCATTGAGTGGCATAAGATTATGTTGAAGAAGATTTTGACAAGGGAGAATGAGTTTACTGAGCAGATAATATCATTAGATATTAGTTTACAGAGTAGTTTACAATGAGTTTTGAGATAAGTTTTGACAATAAAATTTACATAAGTTGTTTACAAAATATAGTAAGTTGATTGCAGAGTTCGGCAAGGTCTGCAAGATAAGCAAGGCAAGAGGTTTGCAAGGGGTTTGGTTTTTGAGTTTGTGTTGAGTTGCCTCTCTTGCCAACCTTGTCGGTAGCATTTTACTAGAGTATTGTACAATTATGATAATTAGTTTGTAGAAAGTATATACAGAGTTATTCACTATAAGTTTTTGAAATAAGTTTTGACAATAATTACATTAAGTTGTTTAGAATTATAATAAGTTGATTGCAGAGTTCGGCAAGGTCTGCAAGGTAAGCAAGGCAAGCAAGTTTGCAAGGGGTTTAGTTTTTGAGTTTGTGTTAAGTTGCCACTCTTGCCGACCTTGCCGGTAGCATTTACTAGAGTATTTTTACATTAAATTGTTTACAATTTATAGCAAGTTGATTGCAGAGTTCGGCAAGGTCTGCAAGATAAGCAAGGCAAGAGGTTTGCAGGGGTTTAGTTTTTGAGTTTGTGTTGAGTTGCCTCTCTTGCCAACCTTGCCGGTAGCATTTTACTAGAGTATTGTACAATTATGATAATTAGTTTGTTGGAAGTATATACAGAGTTATTCACTATAAGTTTTTGGAATAAGTTTTGACAATAATTTTTTACATAAGTTATTTACAATTTATAATAAGTTGATTGCAGAGTTCGGCAAGGTCTGCGAGATAAGCAAGGCAAGAGGTTTGCAAGGGGTTTGGTTTTTGAGTTTGTGTTGAGTTGCCTCTCTTGCCAACCTTGCCGATAGCATTTACTAGAGAATTATACAATTAGTTTGTAGGCATATATATACAGAGTTATTCACTATAAGTTTTTGAAATAAGTTTTAGCAGTAAGTTTTCACATTAAGTTGTTTACACACATACATACTCATATACATACATTTTTTATACAAATAATTTTACAGAGTTGTTTACAATAAGTTTTTGAAATAAGTTTTGACGATAAGTTTTACATTAAGTAGTTAACATATAATATCATGCATCATGTACCAAGAGACTCAATGAAGCCTAGCGATAGCGAAGGAGCCCACTGCCAACAGAGTTACACAGGTCACCACTCCCATGCAACCCCAAAACCCCCCCGTCACCGCCAGACCCCACCAGATCCTCCGGCACATAACACATGCATACTCATACATACAGACATACATACATTTTTTCAGTTTGAAATAAGTTTTAATAAGTTTTATATTAAGTTGTAAAAGCACAATATCATGAATCGCGTACCAAAAGATCCAATGAAGCCCGGCGATAGCGAAGGAGTCCCCTTCCCAAAGAGTTACACAGGTCACCACTCCCATGCAACCCCGAAACCCCCCCGTCACCGCCAGACCCCACCAGATCCTCCGGCACGCAACACCAAATGAGTTCTGACAGTAAGTTTTACATTAAGTTTTATACACATAATATCATGCATCACGTACCAAAAGATTCAATGAAGCCCGGCGATAGCGAAGGAGTCCCCTTCCCAAAGAGTTACACAGGTCACCACTCCCATGCAAACCCGAAACCCCCCCATCACCGCCAGACCCCACCAGATCCTCCGGCGCGCAAAGCCAAGCATACACATACCTACACATATACATAAGGGACAGAATGAGTTTCTGAGTTAGATAATGTCATGTATCATGTACCGGGAGACCCAATGAAGCTTAGCGATAGTGAGGGGGGGACCCCAGAAAACAGAGCTACACAGGATCACCACCCCCATGCAGCCCCGCAAACCCCCCCACCACCACCAAACCCCACCAGACCCTCCGGCACACAACACAAGTAACACAAATATACACATATACATACATTTTTCAATAACATAGTTATACAAGCAAGTTTACTGAGTTGTTTACAATATGTTTTTGAAATAAGTTTTGACAATAAGTTCTACATTGAGTTGTTTATACATAATATCATGCATCATGCACCAAAAGATCCAACGTAGCCCAGCGATAGCGAAGGAGTCCCCGGAAGACAGAGCTACATAGGACCATCACCCCCCATGCAGCCCTGAAACCCCCCCAT
>OX352216.1:0-15000 GCA_947086425.1 Xanthorhoe spadicearia | reverse complement strand
TTATATTAAATTAATTTCTCAATTAAATGTTAGTCTTTTGGTATTGTAAAATAAAAATCCAAATCCATTCGAAATGCCAAACAAAACAATAATAAAATGTGACATGACAACTGACAACCGAAAAGCAACAGCGACAGCGACAGTGACAGATAGGTGACCAGTGATAGAAGTGGTAGGTATGTTTGATTCATTAGTTTAAATTATTATCGAGTGGAGTGGAGAATGACTATCACTTAAAACAAAACAAACCCGAGCTTTGAAACCGTCACTGCCACAATCCATTCCGGCTGCCAAAGTGACACCAAACACCGAACAATCAAGGTTATTAGGTAATTGTTTACATTACACTACGTACAATTACATAATTTTCTGATAAACTGACACTAAAAATACAACAGTAATAACTTATTCATAGAATCAGACCAAACATTTAATCTGGTTCTACGAATGAACCATTCATCTGACCAACCTTGCGGAGAATGGTCTTCGCAAAAGCCAGCAAGCCCGCTCTGCAATCGTCATCCTCTACAATCAGTGGTAAGTTTTCAATGTTTATTATAGTTCCTATTGCAACCTCACAATCATACCTCAGCCTGCCAAACATCGGACAATCCATCAACAAATGCTGGACAGTCTGAGGCACATCTTCACAACAACACATTGGAGACTCAATCAACTTAAATCTATGTAAATATTGGCAGAAACCTCCGTGCCCAGTTAAAATTTGTGTATAATAATTATCTATTTTTATATTTCTCAGAACCCTAAAGGCCTTCACTACATCACAGAAAAAGAGTCGAGTTGTTGCTCCCGCCGACGCAGTCTCGTACACCCGCTGCCATTTCTTCAAAGTTTCTGCTCTGGTGGAGTACTTAGCAAAGGACAAGGGGAATCTATCATAATATGGTAACTGCCTGTTATTGATTGCGGCGTGCTTAGCCAGTTCATCAGCCCTCTCATTGCCAACAATTCCACAGTGGGCCTTTACCCAGTAAAGCGTGACTTGTTTGCCCTTCTGACCTAATTGTGTGATTGCATCCCTTATTTTGACAGCTATAGGGTTAACTGTATTAGGGTCTCTTATCGACTGTAGGCTTGATCTTGAGTCACTGGCTATGTGGAATGTGTCCTCCTTCCTTTTGTCTATCAATTCCAGCGCTCGTTGAATAGCAGACAACTCCGCCTGGAAGACGCTGCAGTAATTCTCAAGGCGGAAACTAGTATGGCGCACCTCGACCCCTCCAGCCCAGCAAGTAACCGCAGCACCGACCCGCTCCTCCATCTTGCTACCATCCGTGTACAGCACTGGTTCAGAGTCTGCGATGTTCTCCACATCCGCCCGTGAATTGATGCAACCAAACTCCAAATATCTTCTCTCCGCCGGATGAGGCAGTGAGAATGGACTCACCCTCTGCTCAAGAAGACGTCCAGGTAAACAATCCAATGATTCTCCTCTTTTAATTCTATAGACCTTAGCATGCTCTCTCACTCGCATAGGCAAAGGCAGTATCCTCGCCAAGAGGACGCTAGATACAAAGGATACCGTGCGATGAGCCTTACTTATCTTCAGTGCAAAGGACCGTGTTAAAGCATTTAATGTCTTCTCAGCATACACTCGATCAGAGACATCAGCCCAGCAACTACCAGAATACAAGACCGTGGGCTCCACCACAGCTATGTAAAGAAGTCTCAAAATATCAGGGTTGAGGCCCCACTGCGCTCGCGCTGCTCTCGACACTATTTTATAAAATGAAATGGCTTTCTTAGCGACATAGTCGAGATGGAGCCTAAAATTGAGCAATGGGTCAACAATCAACCCCAAAACTTTGAGTCCCTCCCCATAACTAATCTCGGTACCTGCCATCTCAAGTCTTGGTGTGTTATATCTGAGCTTCTTAGTGAAAAGAAGCGCCTGCGTCTTCTCAGGGGCAAATTTCAACTTCAACGTCGCACCCCAACTGACGATAATGGATAAAGCTCGATTGACCAGTTCTTCAAGTTGCTCCCCGCCAGACGCCGTCGCTATGACCAAGATATCATCTGCAAATGCCTGCACCCTCACCTGCCCATACTGTGTTGGTTCCAGAAGCGGAGCGAGCTGCAAGTTCCAGAGTATCGGACCACAAGTGGAGCCCTGGATGCAGCCCTTATTGGTCTCCCTCTCTACAGTCTCCCCGGCGTATGTCATCCGTATCTTCCGCTCCGACAGGTAATCTATTATAAGTCGGGTGAGATCCGCATCCACCTCTCTATCATGTAGCTGGTTTATAATAGAAGGCCACCATGCACTATCAAACGCTCCCTGTATGTCTAACGATACCATAACCGCTATTCTCCTTCCTTCCAGAGCTCCTCTGACCACAGTTATGGCGTCGAAGAGGGCGTCCTCGGTGCTGCGTCTCGGCGTGAAACCGTACTGCAGCGGGCTGAGGTGTCCGCCGCTGCCGAGCCTCCACTGCAGCCGGTTCACAAACAGCTTCTCCAGGATCTTGCCCATGACCGGCAGCAGGCCGATGGGTCTGTACGACTTCGGGTGAGCGTAGTCCTCCTTGGCCGGCTTAGGGATGACCTTAACGGTGGCCACCTTCCAGATCCTCGGGAAGCAGCCCAACCGGAGGCACAGCGAGAACATGCCCAAAGCGAAGATCTTGTCCACCGAGAGGGCGCGAGTGCAGATGTCCAAGGTGAGTCCGTCTCCTCCGGGCGCCTTCTTGGGGTTCATGCCGCGCAGCACGGTCTCCAGCTCGACTCCGGTGAAGGGCGTGCAGGCGTGCGTCGCGGCGGCGCGCGCGGCGTCAGCTCGGCGGGCGGCGCGCGCGCGCAGGCGCGCCTGCTCCTCCGTGTCGGTGTCGGGCGAGTCCCGCGGGTAGAAGGTGTCGGCGAGCAGCTCGGCCGAGTCCCTCGCGTCCAGCACGGCGCCGCCGGGCCCGGGCGCCGCCAGCGCGCACTCCTCGCGGCGCGGCGCGCACGCCTTCATGATGCGGTAGGAGCGCTGCCAGACGGTCTCCGTCCTCTCGCCGGTGCAGAACTCCCTCCAGCTGCCGGTGGCGGCGGCCTCCACGGCGTCCCGGTACTCGCTCCTCGCCTCCAGGTACGAGTCGACCACCATCTGTCTCCGGTGCGGGTTCGCCTTGCCGATCCTGCGCCTGCGACGCATCACCTCGGCTCTCAGCCGGATGAGCTCCTGGGTCCACCACTTGCAGGCCGCCTGGATCCTCCTCCGCGGGAGGGCGGGGATGGCTCGCTCCGCGGCCCCGACTATGCACTCGGTGTACCGCTCCACGATCTGATTCACCTCTTCCCCGTCCCCCGCGTCGGCGACGCGCCCCGCGAGATCCAACTCTATCATTCCGCGCTCCAGCTCCGCCGCGAACGTAGTCCAGTCTGCCTTTTGAATGTTATACTTTCTCGTACCGTACGTTCCCTCCTCTTCTCCTGCTGACGGGCCCGTCTCTATCCGCAGAGTGAAGGAGATCGGCCTGTGGTCGGAGAGCGTCCCGAAGGTGTCGTCGACAGCCCAGCGGTCGGCGCGCGGCAGCAGCGCGGACGAGACGGCGGTGATGTCGATGAGGCTGGTGGCCGGCTCGCCTCGCCGATACACGCGGAAGGTCGGCTGATGGCCGCGGTTGATCACCTCGAGGCCCAGCTCCGCCAGCAAGTCAGACAGCGCAGCTCCCCGCTCGTCCTCCACCGAGCTCCCCCACCAGAGACTCTGAGCGTTCACGTCGCCCGCCAGCACCACCCGCTCGACTCTCATCTGCTCTATGATCATTTTTATATTTAATAAATAATTTTGCAAATCCAATTCCTTATCCAGATAAACATTAACCATTCCTAAATCTACGTTGTCTATCCTGATTACTACCCCCACGATATCCTGTTTTATCCAATTAGCATTCTCAAAGTACTTAATATTAGGATCTGTGATAACTATCGCAGAGCGAGCTGGCCTTTCCGCGTTTCTAGTTTGAATACCCCTGCATCCTCTGGGGACCGACATGTACGCTTTCGAACCCACATATGGCTCCTGCAGCATCAGCACATGTACCCCTCGAGAAGTGGCCTCCCTGAGACACTCAACGGTAGCCATTCTGCCTCTACCCAAATTATACTGTACTAACTTGACATTACATACCGCGCCCTCAGCAATACCTGACTGCTAGCCTCGCTATCCGGTCCCAGCGCCTCCACTCCGGGCAGTCGGCGCTGTAGGCGGGGTGCGCGCAGTCCTGGCTGTGCTTGCTCAGACAGTTGGTGCAGAGCGGGGCCCGCTCCCTGTTCCCGCACTCCCTGGTGTCGTGGGCTCCCGCACAGTGGCCGCACCGAGGCTCCACAGCCCTGCACTCCGCCGCCCTATGCGAGAACCCAAGGCACCGGTAGCACTGTACTAGAGGTGATTGGTCGAGCGCGGTGAGCATCTGGTAACCTAACCGCACCCTGCGATCTACCAGCGCTCTCCACATCTCTGGACTCACCTGCAGTACTACGGTGTTCAGTCCAGCGTGACGCCCCTTCATCCGTCTCACCACCTTGGCTCTCATCTCAGTCGGAGCGATGTGACTCAGAAGGGACGCATTCTGTTTTAGAAGCGCCTCCTCCACCCTCGCATCGCTGAGGTCCGCTATGACCCCGACCATACGAAGGTACGGGTCCCTGGCACGTGGCTCTGATACCGAGAACCCAGCACCCAAACCCTCGATGGCGGAACTCATAACTCCTCTTTCCTGCTCTGTCTCAAGAGATATAGCCACTCTACTATTTTTACACTTCCTGAGACCATTAACACCCACTCCCATACTTACTACATCCACACCGTTCTTAATAGCCTGTATGATCTGCTCGCCTGTCCGAGATTTATCAGCTGACTCCACTATTATAGGAAATCTAGACGCTACCTCCGAATACGAGGCGACACTGCGCGCGCATGCCTCACTAGTCTCCCCAGCCACCATTCGACTGCCCTGCATAGGAGAAATAGCGATTGGGCGCAGAGGCTGCTCTGGCCGCTTTAACTCCTCCCGAAGAGCACCTACCTCCGCAACCAGAGCATCCATCTTGGCCGACGCCCCCTCCTCCACACCCGCGCCCTCACTCGGATGCAAGCCCTTACCCACAACTAAGTTGACCATCTGCTTAGTGACTTCTACCTCGTTCAATGTCTTGTCCCCAATGCGTCTCAACTCCTTGAGACTAATCTGCACCGAGCTGTTGATAGCCTCCAGCTTGCCCGCAAAGATCCGCTGCTGCAGCGCATCATGCCGCTCCGCCTTCGCCCTGGCTCGCTCCTCCTCCGCAATGTGCCGATTGCGAGAATCAGCGAGCCGCAGCACGATGCCATGCAGCCCCTGCAAGCTCGACAGGATTGCCTCCTTAATGTCCCCTTTCAAATTTCGCGACTTTTCCATTTCTGTCACTGCTCTAAGGAGAAGTTGGCCCGCAAGACGAGGGGCATCATGAATCGGTCCACCTTCTCCCACTGACAACATAGACCGATTCATGGACCTCTGCAGACCCTCTGGTGACTCTTCCGCACTTACCTCTGCTGTAGCCGACCCGCTAGGCGTCGCGTGACCCTCGCTCGGAGTCGAGGTACCCTGTTCGAACCGGTTCAACAACTCACCCGCCACTCGCTGCTCATCCGGACCATCCTCCACTGCTCCGGTCACCGACTCCAGCCTGGCACACTCCGAGGCGGAGGCTTCTACACCACTAGGGAACTCAGGTAATGGCTGCGAAGTAAAGCCCGGCGGCCCCGATGATGGACCCGAGCTTGGCGGAACCGGGGTCGGCTGACTAGCACCAGTCGGCTGACTATCCACTCTTGTTCTAGCCTCTGCTCTAGTACGTCCATACTTAGACACTGTTCCCCTCAACCTGGCAGACATGTTCTATAAGCTAATGTGAGCAGCCTAATATATCTGAATAATTTAACGAATTTAAACCACTATCTACACTGCCTTTAATTATCTCAACACCTATGTATTTTTTCTGAGCAAACTCTATTAACTTTTAACTATTACAGTAGGAGCCGAGACGAATGAATTCAAATGATGGTGATAACTTAGCAAATGTGCATGGTATTTTTTAATGAATGATAGAGACCGTAATATCTGCTAGTGATAACCTTCAGCTTTTCAATACTTGCAAATTTTTCTAATTTTTATTCCTGATAATTATCTTAATTCTAAAATAACCTTATGGTTCTGAAATGACTAGCCACCGCCAAACAATGTCCCTATAAAATCTAGTGGCAATCTATTTCCTTTGCTAGTTAGTTATTGTAGGAGCTAAGTATCTATTGCGACTCTAATACCAGAAATGTTAATTTAGTAAATCATTCATTTATGTACTTGATTATAATATATTAAAATTTTGGTAGGCACCTACAATACCAAGAATTGTAACAAATGAAACCACCCTATGATTAAGTTAATTTTACGAATTTAAGTAGGTACGCAGCCCCTATGTAGGTACCCGTTCTAGCTGAAAATTAATTTGAATTTTAAAAATAGGTACAATACCAAGAATTACAACCAAATATAACAAATGAAGCTTCCCTATGATAAAGTTTATTTTACGAATTTAAGTAGGTACGCGGCCCCTAAGTAGGTAACCGTCCCAGCTGAAAAGTAGATATACCTAAATGTATTATTTTATTTTAATCTATTGAATGCCCGACCAAATGCAAACTTATAACCTACACAGTTTTTACCGGTTACCGGCTGCGAACGAGTCCGCTGCCTACCGCCCGTTTAAGAATATTCGAGGGATATCACCAAGCTATAGACCTTAGCCTGCAACCTCTTGAATCAATAAATTATAAAGATCTAATTTGCTTTAATTTGCTTGGATTCACCAGCCAATCATTAAATACAATTATATTGCCTCTCTTAAGTATTCCTTTTGTTAAATCTTTACTAAAACCAAATTAAAATGAACTAAAAACCACCACTCGAGGGCCTGTCTCCTATAGCCGACTCGACTGTTGTTACTCTTAGCATAGGTTTTTGGATTAATCTCCAATAACTTTCAAACCCCTTATGTTGGGATTATGAAAATTTGTATTCTGATTAATAACTCAATGGACTATAATATTTTAAAATAAAATTATTGAAAAGTTAAATAAATTTGTAGTTAAATCTGTTGTAAATTAATATTATCTATCTTACCACTGAAAATTGGGTTAAATAATCCAAAAAACTTTGCACCCGTATAGTCACTTATATAACACACAATATTACACCTGTAAAATCGTATTCTATCACTGCAAAAACCACAACACAGGAGTCTGACACTCTTCACAATTTTAAACAAGTAGTTTTTCGTTCATAACTGGAACAATTTTTCACCTTTTTCCAAAATTTTTTCACGACCGTATTTATCGTCACTTTGCGAACATTCGGTGTAATTTTCACTATATTTGAAGCAATATAATATTTTTAAAAATTTTTCGAACGCGGAAAAAATATTTCGAGCTGGCACTTCGACGGTGGCCTGCAAGTTCTGTGGGTTAGGTTAGGTTAGGTTAGGTTAGGTTAGGTTAGGTTAGGTTAGGTTAGGTTAGGTTAGGTTAGGTTAGGTTAGGTTAGGTTAGGTTAGGTTAGGTTAGGTTAGGTTAGGTTAGGTTAGGTTAGGTTAGGTTAGGTTAGGTTAGGTTAGGTTAGGTTAGGTTAGGTTAGGTTAGGTTAGGTTAGGTTAGGTTAGGTTAGGTTAGGTTAGGTTAGGTTAGGTTAGGTTAGGTTAGGTTAGGTTAGGTTAGGTTAGGTTAGGTTAGGTTAGGTTAGGTTAGGTTAGGTTAGGTTAGGTTAGGTTAGGTTAGGTTAGGTTAGGTTAGGTTAGGTTAGGTTAGGTTAGGTTAGGTTAGGTTAGGTTAGGTTAGGTTAGGTTAGGTTAGGTTAGGTTAGGTTAGGTTAGGTTAGGTTAGGTTAGGTTAGGTTAGGTTAGGTTAGGTTAGGTTAGGTTAGGTTAGGTTAGGTTAGGTTAGGTTAGGTTAGGTTAGGTTAGGTTAGGTTAGGTTAGGTTAGGTTAGGTTAGGTTAGGTTAGGTTAGGTTAGGTTAGGTTAGGTTAGGTTAGGTTAGGTTAGGTTAGGTTAGGTTAGGTTAGGTTAGGTTAGGTTAGGTTAGGTTAGGTTAGGTTAGGTTAGGTTAGGTTAGGTTAGGTTAGGTTAGGTTAGGTTAGGTTAGGTTAGGTTAGGTTAGGTTAGGTTAGGTTAGGTTAGGTTAGGTTAGGTTAGGTTAGGTTAGGTTAGGTTAGGTTAGGTTAGGTTAGGTTAGGTTAGGTTAGGTTAGGTTAGGTTAGGTTAGGTTAGGTTAGGTTAGGTTAGGTTAGGTTAGGTTAGGTTAGGTTAGGTTAGGTTAGGTTAGGTTAGGTTAGGTTAGGTTAGGTTAGGTTAGGTTAGGTTAGGTTAGGTTAGGTTAGGTTAGGTTAGGTTAGGTTAGGTTAGGTTAGGTTAGGTTAGGTTAGGTTAGGTTAGGTTAGGTTAGGTTAGGTTAGGTTAGGTTAGGTTAGGTTAGGTTAGGTTAGGTTAGGTTAGGTTAGGTTAGGTTAGGTTAGGTTAGGTTAGGTTAGGTTAGGTTAGGTTAGGTTAGGTTAGGTTAGGTTAGGTTAGGTTAGGTTAGGTTAGGTTAGGTTAGGTTAGGTTAGGTTAGGTTAGGTTAGGTTAGGTTAGGTTAGGTTAGGTTAGGTTAGGTTAGGTTAGGTTAGGTTAGGTTAGGTTAGGTTAGGTTAGGTTAGGTTAGGTTAGGTTAGGTTAGGTTAGGTTAGGTTAGGTTAGGTTAGGTTAGGTTAGGTTAGGTTAGGTTAGGTTAGGTTAGGTTAGGTTAGGTTAGGTTAGGTTAGGTTAGGTTAGGTTAGGTTAGGTTAGGTTAGGTTAGGTTAGGTTAGGTTAGGTTAGGTTAGGTTAGGTTAGGTTAGGTTAGGTTAGGTTAGGTTAGGTTAGGTTAGGTTAGGTTAGGTTAGGTTAGGTTAGGTTAGGTTAGGTTAGGTTAGGTTAGGTTAGGTTAGGTTAGGTTAGGTTAGGTTAGGTTAGGTTAGGTTAGGTTAGGTTAGGTTAGGTTAGGTTAGGTTAGGTTAGGTTAGGTTAGGTTAGGTTAGGTTAGGTTAGGTTAGGTTAGGTTAGGTTAGGTTAGGTTAGGTTAGGTTAGGTTAGGTTAGGTTAGGTTAGGTTAGGTTAGGTTAGGTTAGGTTAGGTTAGGTTAGGTTAGGTTAGGTTAGGTTAGGTTAGGTTAGGTTAGGTTAGGTTAGGTTAGGTTAGGTTAGGTTAGGTTAGGTTAGGTTAGGTTAGGTTAGGTTAGGTTAGGTTAGGTTAGGTTAGGTTAGGTTAGGTTAGGTTAGGTTAGGTTAGGTTAGGTTAGGTTAGGTTAGGTTAGGTTAGGTTAGGTTAGGTTAGGTTAGGTTAGGTTAGGTTAGGTTAGGTTAGGTTAGGTTAGGTTAGGTTAGGTTAGGTTAGGTTAGGTTAGGTTAGGTTAGGTTAGGTTAGGTTAGGTTAGGTTAGGTTAGGTTAGGTTAGGTTAGGTTAGGTTAGGTTAGGTTAGGTTAGGTTAGGTTAGGTTAGGTTAGGTTAGGTTAGGTTAGGTTAGGTTAGGTTAGGTTAGGTTAGGTTAGGTTAGGTTAGGTTAGGTTAGGTTAGGTTAGGTTAGGTTAGGTTAGGTTAGGTTAGGTTAGGTTAGGTTAGGTTAGGTTAGGTTAGGTTAGGTTAGGTTAGGTTAGGTTAGGTTAGGTTAGGTTAGGTTAGGTTAGGTTAGGTTAGGTTAGGTTAGGTTAGGTTAGGTTAGGTTAGGTTAGGTTAGGTTAGGTTAGGTTAGGTTAGGTTAGGTTAGGTTAGGTTAGGTTAGGTTAGGTTAGGTTAGGTTAGGTTAGGTTAGGTTAGGTTAGGTTAGGTTAGGTTAGGTTAGGTTAGGTTAGGTTAGGTTAGGTTAGGTTAGGTTAGGTTAGGTTAGGTTAGGTTAGGTTAGGTTAGGTTAGGTTAGGTTAGGTTAGGTTAGGTTAGGTTAGGTTAGGTTAGGTTAGGTTAGGTTAGGTTAGGTTAGGTTAGGTTAGGTTAGGTTAGGTTAGGTTAGGTTAGGTTAGGTTAGGTTAGGTTAGGTTAGGTTAGGTTAGGTTAGGTTAGGTTAGGTTAGGTTAGGTTAGGTTAGGTTAGGTTAGGTTAGGTTAGGTTAGGTTAGGTTAGGTTAGGTTAGGTTAGGTTAGGTTAGGTTAGGTTAGGTTAGGTTAGGTTAGGTTAGGTTAGGTTAGGTTAGGTTAGGTTAGGTTAGGTTAGGTTAGGTTAGGTTAGGTTAGGTTAGGTTAGGTTAGGTTAGGTTAGGTTAGGTTAGGTTAGGTTAGGTTAGGTTAGGTTAGGTTAGGTTAGGTTAGGTTAGGTTAGGTTAGGTTAGGTTAGGTTAGGTTAGGTTAGGTTAGGTTAGGTTAGGTTAGGTTAGGTTAGGTTAGGTTAGGTTAGGTTAGGTTAGGTTAGGTTAGGTTAGGTTAGGTTAGGTTAGGTTAGGTTAGGTTAGGTTAGGTTAGGTTAGGTTAGGTTAGGTTAGGTTAGGTTAGGTTAGGTTAGGTTAGGTTAGGTTAGGTTAGGTTAGGTTAGGTTAGGTTAGGTTAGGTTAGGTTAGGTTAGGTTAGGTTAGGTTAGGTTAGGTTAGGTTAGGTTAGGTTAGGTTAGGTTAGGTTAGGTTAGGTTAGGTTAGGTTAGGTTAGGTTAGGTTAGGTTAGGTTAGGTTAGGTTAGGTTAGGTTAGGTTAGGTTAGGTTAGGTTAGGTTAGGTTAGGTTAGGTTAGGTTAGGTTAGGTTAGGTTAGGTTAGGTTAGGTTAGGTTAGGTTAGGTTAGGTTAGGTTAGGTTAGGTTAGGTTAGGTTAGGTTAGGTTAGGTTAGGTTAGGTTAGGTTAGGTTAGGTTAGGTTAGGTTAGGTTAGGTTAGGTTAGGTTAGGTTAGGTTAGGTTAGGTTAGGTTAGGTTAGGTTAGGTTAGGTTAGGTTAGGTTAGGTTAGGTTAGGTTAGGTTAGGTTAGGTTAGGTTAGGTTAGGTTAGGTTAGGTTAGGTTAGGTTAGGTTAGGTTAGGTTAGGTTAGGTTAGGTTAGGTTAGGTTAGGTTAGGTTAGGTTAGGTTAGGTTAGGTTAGGTTAGGTTAGGTTAGGTTAGGTTAGGTTAGGTTAGGTTAGGTTAGGTTAGGTTAGGTTAGGTTAGGTTAGGTTAGGTTAGGTTAGGTTAGGTTAGGTTAGGTTAGGTTAGGTTAGGTTAGGTTAGGTTAGGTTAGGTTAGGTTAGGTTAGGTTAGGTTAGGTTAGGTTAGGTTAGGTTAGGTTAGGTTAGGTTAGGTTAGGTTAGGTTAGGTTAGGTTAGGTTAGGTTAGGTTAGGTTAGGTTAGGTTAGGTTAGGTTAGGTTAGGTTAGGTTAGGTTAGGTTAGGTTAGGTTAGGTTAGGTTAGGTTAGGTTAGGTTAGGTTAGGTTAGGTTAGGTTAGGTTAGGTTAGGTTAGGTTAGGTTAGGTTAGGTTAGGTTAGGTTAGGTTAGGTTAGGTTAGGTTAGGTTAGGTTAGGTTAGGTTAGGTTAGGTTAGGTTAGGTTAGGTTAGGTTAGGTTAGGTTAGGTTAGGTTAGGTTAGGTTAGGTTAGGTTAGGTTAGGTTAGGTTAGGTTAGGTTAGGTTAGGTTAGGTTAGGTTAGGTTAGGTTAGGTTAGGTTAGGTTAGGTTAGGTTAGGTTAGGTTAGGTTAGGTTAGGTTAGGTTAGGTTAGGTTAGGTTAGGTTAGGTTAGGTTAGGTTAGGTTAGGTTAGGTTAGGTTAGGTTAGGTTAGGTTAGGTTAGGTTAGGTTAGGTTAGGTTAGGTTAGGTTAGGTTAGGTTAGGTTAGGTTAGGTTAGG
Source organism: Xanthorhoe spadicearia (assembly GCA_947086425.1). Taxonomy (NCBI): domain Eukaryota; kingdom Metazoa; phylum Arthropoda; class Insecta; order Lepidoptera; family Geometridae; genus Xanthorhoe; species Xanthorhoe spadicearia. The sequence goes on along the minus strand of OX352216.1, from coordinate 3,160 downwards.
TTAGGTTAGGTTAGGTTAGGTTAGGTTAGGTTAGGTTAGGTTAGGTTAGGTTAGGTTAGGTTAGGTTAGGTTAGGTTAGGTTAGGTTAGGTTAGGTTAGGTTAGGTTAGGTTAGGTTAGGTTAGGTTAGGTTAGGTTAGGTTAGGTTAGGTTAGGTTAGGTTAGGTTAGGTTAGGTTAGGTTAGGTTAGGTTAGGTTAGGTTAGGTTAGGTTAGGTTAGGTTAGGTTAGGTTAGGTTAGGTTAGGTTAGGTTAGGTTAGGTTAGGTTAGGTTAGGTTAGGTTAGGTTAGGTTAGGTTAGGTTAGGTTAGGTTAGGTTAGGTTAGGTTAGGTTAGGTTAGGTTAGGTTAGGTTAGGTTAGGTTAGGTTAGGTTAGGTTAGGTTAGGTTAGGTTAGGTTAGGTTAGGTTAGGTTAGGTTAGGTTAGGTTAGGTTAGGTTAGGTTAGGTTAGGTTAGGTTAGGTTAGGTTAGGTTAGGTTAGGTTAGGTTAGGTTAGGTTAGGTTAGGTTAGGTTAGGTTAGGTTAGGTTAGGTTAGGTTAGGTTAGGTTAGGTTAGGTTAGGTTAGGTTAGGTTAGGTTAGGTTAGGTTAGGTTAGGTTAGGTTAGGTTAGGTTAGGTTAGGTTAGGTTAGGTTAGGTTAGGTTAGGTTAGGTTAGGTTAGGTTAGGTTAGGTTAGGTTAGGTTAGGTTAGGTTAGGTTAGGTTAGGTTAGGTTAGGTTAGGTTAGGTTAGGTTAGGTTAGGTTAGGTTAGGTTAGGTTAGGTTAGGTTAGGTTAGGTTAGGTTAGGTTAGGTTAGGTTAGGTTAGGTTAGGTTAGGTTAGGTTAGGTTAGGTTAGGTTAGGTTAGGTTAGGTTAGGTTAGGTTAGGTTAGGTTAGGTTAGGTTAGGTTAGGTTAGGTTAGGTTAGGTTAGGTTAGGTTAGGTTAGGTTAGGTTAGGTTAGGTTAGGTTAGGTTAGGTTAGGTTAGGTTAGGTTAGGTTAGGTTAGGTTAGGTTAGGTTAGGTTAGGTTAGGTTAGGTTAGGTTAGGTTAGGTTAGGTTAGGTTAGGTTAGGTTAGGTTAGGTTAGGTTAGGTTAGGTTAGGTTAGGTTAGGTTAGGTTAGGTTAGGTTAGGTTAGGTTAGGTTAGGTTAGGTTAGGTTAGGTTAGGTTAGGTTAGGTTAGGTTAGGTTAGGTTAGGTTAGGTTAGGTTAGGTTAGGTTAGGTTAGGTTAGGTTAGGTTAGGTTAGGTTAGGTTAGGTTAGGTTAGGTTAGGTTAGGTTAGGTTAGGTTAGGTTAGGTTAGGTTAGGTTAGGTTAGGTTAGGTTAGGTTAGGTTAGGTTAGGTTAGGTTAGGTTAGGTTAGGTTAGGTTAGGTTAGGTTAGGTTAGGTTAGGTTAGGTTAGGTTAGGTTAGGTTAGGTTAGGTTAGGTTAGGTTAGGTTAGGTTAGGTTAGGTTAGGTTAGGTTAGGTTAGGTTAGGTTAGGTTAGGTTAGGTTAGGTTAGGTTAGGTTAGGTTAGGTTAGGTTAGGTTAGGTTAGGTTAGGTTAGGTTAGGTTAGGTTAGGTTAGGTTAGGTTAGGTTAGGTTAGGTTAGGTTAGGTTAGGTTAGGTTAGGTTAGGTTAGGTTAGGTTAGGTTAGGTTAGGTTAGGTTAGGTTAGGTTAGGTTAGGTTAGGTTAGGTTAGGTTAGGTTAGGTTAGGTTAGGTTAGGTTAGGTTAGGTTAGGTTAGGTTAGGTTAGGTTAGGTTAGGTTAGGTTAGGTTAGGTTAGGTTAGGTTAGGTTAGGTTAGGTTAGGTTAGGTTAGGTTAGGTTAGGTTAGGTTAGGTTAGGTTAGGTTAGGTTAGGTTAGGTTAGGTTAGGTTAGGTTAGGTTAGGTTAGGTTAGGTTAGGTTAGGTTAGGTTAGGTTAGGTTAGGTTAGGTTAGGTTAGGTTAGGTTAGGTTAGGTTAGGTTAGGTTAGGTTAGGTTAGGTTAGGTTAGGTTAGGTTAGGTTAGGTTAGGTTAGGTTAGGTTAGGTTAGGTTAGGTTAGGTTAGGTTAGGTTAGGTTAGGTTAGGTTAGGTTAGGTTAGGTTAGGTTAGGTTAGGTTAGGTTAGGTTAGGTTAGGTTAGGTTAGGTTAGGTTAGGTTAGGTTAGGTTAGGTTAGGTTAGGTTAGGTTAGGTTAGGTTAGGTTAGGTTAGGTTAGGTTAGGTTAGGTTAGGTTAGGTTAGGTTAGGTTAGGTTAGGTTAGGTTAGGTTAGGTTAGGTTAGGTTAGGTTAGGTTAGGTTAGGTTAGGTTAGGTTAGGTTAGGTTAGGTTAGGTTAGGTTAGGTTAGGTTAGGTTAGGTTAGGTTAGGTTAGGTTAGGTTAGGTTAGGTTAGGTTAGGTTAGGTTAGGTTAGGTTAGGTTAGGTTAGGTTAGGTTAGGTTAGGTTAGGTTAGGTTAGGTTAGGTTAGGTTAGGTTAGGTTAGGTTAGGTTAGGTTAGGTTAGGTTAGGTTAGGTTAGGTTAGGTTAGGTTAGGTTAGGTTAGGTTAGGTTAGGTTAGGTTAGGTTAGGTTAGGTTAGGTTAGGTTAGGTTAGGTTAGGTTAGGTTAGGTTAGGTTAGGTTAGGTTAGGTTAGGTTAGGTTAGGTTAGGTTAGGTTAGGTTAGGTTAGGTTAGGTTAGGTTAGGTTAGGTTAGGTTAGGTTAGGTTAGGTTAGGTTAGGTTAGGTTAGGTTAGGTTAGGTTAGGTTAGGTTAGGTTAGGTTAGGTTAGGTTAGGTTAGGTTAGGTTAGGTTAGGTTAGGTTAGGTTAGGTTAGGTTAGGTTAGGTTAGGTTAGGTTAGGTTAGGTTAGGTTAGGTTAGGTTAGGTTAGGTTAGGTTAGGTTAGGTTAGGTTAGGTTAGGTTAGGTTAGGTTAGGTTAGGTTAGGTTATGTTAGGTTAGGTTAGGTTAGGTTAGGTTAGGTTAGGTTAGGTTAGGTTAGGTTAGGTTAGGTTAGGTTAGGTTAGGTTAGGTTAGGTTAGGTTAGGTTAGGTTAGGTTAGGTTAGGTTAGGTTAGGTTAGGTTAGGTTAGGTTAGGTTAGGTTAGGTTAGGTTAGGTTAGGTTAGGTTAGGTTAGGTTAGGTTAGGTTAGGTTAGGTTAGGTTAGGTTAGGTTAGGTTAGGTTAGGTTAGGTTAGGTTAGGTTAGGTTAGGTTAGGTTAGGTTAGGTTAGGTTAGGTTAGG